>RCUC01135436.1:0-27022 GCA_003697995.1 Taxidea taxus jeffersonii
TGCTGGCCTGCCATCGTCTTGATGACTGCAGGGGCCCAGGAAGGGCAGCGTGGCCCGGGCATGGTGGCCACACTGAGCTGCAGGGGAGCTAGTTGAGCAAGGCCCAGTGAGCCCTGATGCACACACCCCACCTGGCAGGGCACAGGCATCACCAAAACCTCAGCGAGGCCTTCTGTAGTCCTACGCCAGCCTGAAGGATGAAAAGCCGACTGGGCAACTGGGTGGCACAATGGGGACCTGGAAGTGAGGCGTGAAGCCTGGGGGGACAGTGTGTGGGAGGAAGGAAAAGCTGGGGCCAGGGTTGCAAGACAGCAAAGGGCACCAAGGGGGTGCCGGTCAAGTGACTTCCCAGTGGACTCTGCCTCCCTGCCATTGCTGGGAGCAGTAGGAGGAAGCCCCGTTCAGTGATTAGGCCTGGAGGCCCTAGATGCAAGTGAGCCCACCCTGGGTCAGCTCCTTCCCTGAACACAGGATCCTGGCTGCACAGCCACTTTGGAAGCAGCTGGGATTTGGTTTTGTCCCCGCCCTCCCCGCCCCGTGGTAAAACATACTTAACATCATATTTACCACTTTAACTATTTGTAAGTGTACAATTCAGTGGCATTAAGTACATTCACCTTATTTTACAACCATGGCCGACATCCATCTCTAGAACTTTCCATTATCCCAACCCAAAACTTCATACCCCTTAAACAACGATTCCTCAGTCTCCTGTACCCCAGCCTCCCCATCATCTCTATTCTACTTTCTGGGTCTCCGAATTGGCCTATCCTGGGTACCTCACATAAGTGGAGTCACGCAGTGTTTGTCCTTTGGTGACCAGCTTACTCCATTGAGCCTCATGTCTTCCAAGGTTCCTTCACGAAGGAACTTCGCGGTTCCAAACACGAAGTTTGAGGCTGAGGTGTTCATTTTAAAAGACATTCCTTTCAAATATACATATCACCAGCTGTGTGTGACACAGCCACGAGCAAAACGACCAGCTAAGGAGTGAGGCCTCCCCTACCCATGAAGTTCCTTTTATGGAAACCCTGGACAGCCTAGAAACCTGACCACTTAAGTGACTCTGCCTTCACTCTCCCGTGCCCTAATTCCTGCTCTGATGCCTCCAATTAGCCACTAGACACTCCACTCTCTGACCCTAATGAAGGCAGAGCCCCAGGTCCGCGCTTATCTCTCCCAGCACGACCAAAAGAACGTATCAGAACTTTGTTTTTCTTAGGCCGGGTAATATTCTATTGTACGGATGGATGTATCCTCTTCTGCTTCTCCATTCATCTGTTGATGGACATTTGGGTTGTTTCTACCTTTAGCTCTTGCGCGAATGGCACTGCTATAAACGGTGCGCAAGTATCCTGTTTGAGTCTGTTTTCTGTTCTGTTGGCTCCACTCCCAGCAATGGAGTTGCTGGATCATATGGTAACTCTAAGTAAAACTGTTTTCTGCAATGGCCGTTCCATTTCACATGCCCACCAGCAAGGCACAAGGGTTCCAGTTTCTCCACATCCTCACCAGTTCTTGTAATTTTCCATGTAGAGGGTTTTTTTTTTTTAATTTTTTAGGTTTTATTTTTAAGTAATTGCTATGCCCAACATGGGGCTCGAACTCATAACCCTGAGATCAAGAGTTGCATGCTCTACTGAGCCCGGCAGGCGCCCCACCATGGGGAGGTCTTGGGGGCTCTCCATGCCAGCCCGCACTTCAAGCGGTTGGAACCAGCAGTGGTGAGGCTCTCAGACTGAAGAAGCGTCACCACAGTTCCCTGGGACCCTGAGCCCCGATGCACAACCCTACCCTCCTCCAGTGCTGCCTAGTCTACCCTTTAAGGACACATCTTTGGAAATGAACATCTCCTTAGGAATTAGGAGTTTCTAGGTTAATAAGTGCAGGTGACGACCCACTTTTACCAGAATTTGAACCTTATGGATCTTTAACAAATTTTTTTAAGTTTATTTTTTAAGTAATCTCTACACCCAACATGGGGCTCAAACTCACAATCCCAAGATCAGAGTCGCATGCTCTTCCAACTGAGCCAGTCAGAGACCCCAAAATCCAAAAGAATTTTTTTTACTGGTTTAATTAACATAATGTATTAGTTTCAGGTGTGCAATACTGTGATTCAACAATTCTTTACATCACTCAATGCTCATCTCGGTGCTCAGTGAGTATGTCACTCAGTACTCTTAATCCCCTGATCTATTTCACCCATCCTCCCACCCACCTCCCCTCTGGTGACCATCAGTTTGTTTTCTTTTCTTTTCAGTCTGTTTTGTTTTTTTGTCTCTTTTTCTCTTTGTTCATATGCTTTGATTCTTAAATTCACACGAGTGAAATCATATCGTATTTGTCTTTCTCTGACTGAATTATTTCACTTAGCATTATACCTCATATCTATTCATACTGTTGGAAATGGCAAGATTTTGTTTTTTTATGGATGAGTAATATTCCACTGTGTGTGTGCGTGTGTATGTATGTACACGCACACACACACCCCCCCCCCCACATCTCTTTTATCCATTCATCAGTGGAGGGATACCTGGGTTGCTTCCAAATTTTGGCTATTGTAAATAATGCTGCAATAAACACTGGGTGTACTTATCTTTTTGAATTAGTGTTTTCTTTTTCTTTGGGTAAATACCCAATAGTGGAACTACTGAATCATACGGTAATTCTATTTTTAATTTTTTGACAAACTGCCCTACTGTCTTCCACAGCGGCTGCACCAGCTTGCATCCCTAACAACCATGCATGAGTGTTCCTTTTTCTCCATATCCTTGCCAATACTTGTTCCTTGTGTTTTTGACACTAGCCATTCTGACAGGTGTGAGGTGATAGCTCATTGTGGTTTTGATTTGTATTTTCCTACTGATGAGTAAGGTTGAGCATCTTTTCATGTGTCTGTGGCCATCTGTACATCTTCTTTGGAAAAATGTCTATCCATGTCCTATTCTCACTTTTTAAAAAATTATCATGAGAACTGACTTTTTAAAAGATTTTATTTATTTAACAGAGAGAGAGATCACAAGTAGACAGAGAGGCAGGTAGAGAGACAGAGGGGAAAAGCAGGCTCCCCGATGAGCAGAGAGCCCGAAGCGGGGCTCGATCCCAGGACCCTGAGATCATGACCTGAGCCGAAGGCAGAGGCTTAACCCACTGAGCCACCCAGGCGCCCCCTATTCTCATTTTTAATTGGGTTATTTGTGTTTTTTGGTGTTGAGTTTTATAAGTTATTTATATATTTTGGATAGTAACCCTTATTGGATAGGTCATCTGCAAGTATCTTCTCCCATTCAGTAGGTTGCCTTTTGTTTTGTTGATGGCATCAGCTGTAGAAGCATTTTTCTAGATATTTCTCCTTTGGCAAGGAAAACAAAAGCAAAATAAAACTATTGGGACTATATTCAAATAAAAAATTTTTGCACAGCAAAGGAAACCATCAACAAAACAAAAAGGACAACCCACTGAATGAGATCAACATTTTCATTCGTCAGGGAGAGTCCCTGGCTTAGTGTGGAATCTTTGAGATCTAGAAAATTCCACCATGAGATTAGCAAATTTAATAAAATAAATATATTTATATAAATTATTAATCCATTACATTAATGAAATAAATCAGACTTAGTTAATGTCCATTCTGCCCCATACTCTGCTGAGCTCTACTTAATAATTCACAAAGAGACCATCGGTTTACCCCATATTGTTGGTTCTTACAAAGGTAAACTGTTTAATAAGGTTGATTACAGGGTTTCTCAGCAGTTCCCAAAGCCAGATGGCTCCATGCAACATGGCATCCAGGATCCATCCTCAGGAAGCTCCCCTGGCCTGGCGGAAGCTCCTTCCCTGGGGCTTTCTGCCTCTGCATCCTTAAAGCTATAGCTTCTGAAAGGAGGTCAGCAGACCTCATGTCCTTTGATTCCATCTGTTTATTTAAAAAAAATTTTTTTTGAGGTTTATTTATTTATTTGGTGGGGGAGAGGCAGAGGCAGAGAGTCCCAGGCAGACTCTGCATTGAGCACGGAGCCCAACGGAGGACTTGATCTCATAACCCTGAGATCACAACCTGAGTGGAAATCAAAACTCGGATATGGAGCTGACTGCGCTACGTAGGTGTCCGAATTATTTCAGCTTTTTAAAAATCTGGAGATTTCACATAAAATCTAACTTTCCAGGTTCTCTTACAAAAATGCATGATGTGGCAACACTAGGTGCCATATTGCCACAAGGCAAGAGGTGACTGGAACAGATCATTACTACTGTGTGTGTTATTTTTTGTTTTTCTTTAAATTCATTTAATTAACATATAGTATATTATTAGTTTCAGAGATAGAGTTCAGTGACTTATCAGCATTGTGTAACCCCCAGTGCTCATTACATCATGTGCCCTCCTTAATGCCCAAGAGTCTCTTATGGTTTATCTCCCTCTCTGATTTCGTCTTGTTTATTTTTGTCCTCCCTTCCCTTATGATCCTCTACTTTGTTTCTTAAATTCCACATATAAGTGAGATCATATGATAATTGTCTTTCTCTGATTGACTTATTTTGCTTAGCATAATACCCTCTAGTTCCATCCACATCATTGCAGATGGCAAGATTTCATTCTTTTTGGTGACTAATATTCCATTGTGTGTGTGTACCACATCTTCTTTATCCATGCGTTTGTTGATGGACATCTGGGCTCTTTCCATAGCTTGGCTATTGTGGACATTGCTGCTATAAACATTGAGATGCAGGTGCCCTTTGGGATCACTATATTTGTATCTTTGGGGTAGGTACCTAGGAGTGCAATTGCTGGGTCATGGGATAGCTCTATTTTCAACTTTTTTGAGGAACCTCCCTGCAGTTTTCCAGAGTCGCTGCACCAGCTTGCATTCCCGAATCAACAGCTCCCCTTTTTCCACATCCTCACTAGTATCTGTCATTTCCTGACTTGTTAATTTTAGCCATTCTGATGGGTGTGAGGTGGTATCTCATTGTGGTTTTGATTTGTATTTCCCTGATGCAGAGTGATGTTGAGCATTTTTTCCTGTGTCTGTTGGCCATTTGTATGTCTTCTTTGGAGAAATGTCTGTTCATATCTTCTGCCCATTTCCTTTTTATTTTTTTTTAAAGATTTTATTTATTTATTTGACAGAGATCACAAGTAGGCAAAGAGGAAGGCAGAGAGAGAGAGGAAGAAGCAGGCTCCCTGCTGAGCAGAGAGCCCAATATGGGGCTGGATCCGAGGACCCTGGGATCATGACCCGAGCCAAAGGCAGAGGCTTTAACCCACTGAGCCACCCAGGCCTGCCTATTTCCTTTTTAAAGGAAAAAAAAAACCCCTTTTTAAAAAGATTTTGTTTATTTATTTGACAGAGAGACACACGGCGAGAGAGGGAATATAAGCAGGGGAAGTGGGGGAGAGAGAGAGAAGCAGGTTTCCAGCTTAGCAGGAAGTGTGATGTGGGGCTGGATCCCAGGACCCTGGGATCATGACCTGAGCTGAAGGTGCTTAATGATTGAGCCATCCAGGCGCCCCTTCTGCCTATTTCCTGATTGGATTATTTGTTCTTTGGGTGTTGAGTTTGATAAGTTCTTTATAGATCTTGGTGATTCCATCTGTTTGGATTCTCTTTGGGAGACTGATCTTCAAACTCTCAAACTCCTCTTCTACTCTCACTTCTCAGGGAACAGTTACTGTCCATGCAGAGTTCCAAGGACTGTATCTTGATGATTCTAAGGGAAAGCAGTTGGTATTTTTCCTTCATCATTTAGATTTCAGTTTGTCAAACAGAAACTACTGCTTTTGGTGACAATAGTAATGAAGTCAATGAAGGAATTAATTGGGCATTTATTCATTCAGTGGATTCCCACTGTAGCCATAGGGATGGTTAATTTCATGGGCCAGCTTGGCTAGGCAGTGGTCCTAGTTGTTTAGTCAAACAACAGTCTTAATGTGGCTGTGAAGGTATCTTCAGACTTTGAGTAAAGCCAGTTACCCTGCACAAGGTAAGTGGACCTATCCAATCAGTTGAAGACCTTAAGAGAAAAGACTGAGGCCCGCAGAAGAGGAGGCAATTCTGCCTCTAGTCTGACTGCAGACTCAAGACTGTAACTCTTGCCTGGGTCTCCAGCCTGCCCAGCATCTTTCAGACTTCCCAGCCCACAGAATCATATGAGCCAATTCCCTAAAATCAATCTCCTAAAATCAATCAATTTAAAGGGACTTCTTAAAATCAGTCTCTTAAACTATATGCATGAGTGCATGTGTGTGTGTATGTGTATGTGTACACACATATACATTACTGTTGGTTCTGTTTCCCTGGAGAACCCTGACTGATACAGCCATTCTGCAGGATAAAAACAGCAGACTCCGCTTTCTTAGGAACTTAATTTTAAAGACTACATAAAAGCTGGAATTTAGTATTGCCAGAATTACCTTCATGAATCTTGGGTTCTCAGTACGGGACCATCTTTACACAATATACTGATGAATGACATATTAGCTGTCCAAAACAGTCCTCTTCCCTGATACTGGAGATGAGCAAACTGCTGTTCCTATGTTTATTTTCAACTGAGCATCAGTTGAAATAAAATCACTTGAGGCTACAGGGCCTTGTTATATCAAAAATAAGTACCTAAACTACATCAAACTAAAAAGCTTCTGCACAGCAAAGGAAATAATCAACAAAGTGAAAAGGCAACCTACTGAATGGGAGAAAATATTTGCAAATCATTTATCTGGCAGAGGTTCAAATCCAAAACAAATGTTGGTGAGGATGTAGAGATAAGGGTACCTTTGTATACTGTTGGTAGGAATGTAAATTGGTGCAGCCACTGTAGAAAATAGAATGGCAGTTCCAAAAGAAAAAAAAAAATTGAGGGGCGCCAGGCTTGGCTCTCAGTTGGGAGAGTATACAACTCTGGATCTTGGGGTTATGAATTCCAGCCCCACATTCGTGATAAAACAGGTATATTTGGGGGTGCCTGGTTGGCTCAGTAGGAGGAGCATGCCCTGCATGACTCTTGATCTTGGGATCATGAATTTGAGCCCTACATTGGATATATAGTTTACTTTAAAAAATTAAAAATAGGGACCCCTGCGTGGCTCAGTTGGTTAAGCGGCTGCCTTCGGCTCAGGTCATGATCCCAGCGTCCTGGGATGGAGTCCCACATCTCCCACATCGGGCTCCTTGCTCGGCAGGGACCCTGCTTCTCCCTCGGCCTCTGCCTGCCACTCTGTCTGCCTGAGCATTCTCTCTCTAACAAATTAAAAAAAAATTAAAAATAGCACTACTGTATCATGCAGCAATTCCACTTTTGGGTATTTATTCTAAGAAAATGAAAACACTTAATTTGAAAAGATATCTGCACCTGCATGTTCCCCACAGCATTATTTACAATGGTGAAGACATGGAAACAACCTAAATGTTCATCGACGGATGACCAGAAAAAGATGTGGTACACAGTGAAATGCTGTTATTTGTAACACATGGGTGGATCTTGAGGGCATTAAGCTAAGTGAAATAAGTCAGAGAGAAAGGCAAATACCATATAATCTCACTTATATATGGAAACCAAAAAAGTAAACAAACAAGCCCATAGATACAGAGAACAGATTTGGTGGCTACAGGCCAGGAGAGGAATGGGTGAAGAGGAGCAAAAAGTGTGGTCTTGCGGCTATAAAATAAGTTCTGGCGATGTAAGGTATAGCGTGGTGACTATAGTTAATAATACTGTGTTTCATATTTCAAAGTTGTTAAGAGAGTAGATTCTTTAAAGATTCATCACAAGAAAACAAATTTACAACTAGGTTTGGTGACAGATGTTAACTGGAAAGGTAGTGATCATTTCACAATGTATACGAATATGGAATCATTATGTTGTACGCCTGAAACAAATGTAACGTTATATGTCAATTATATACCTCAATAAAACTTTCTCTTTTCAGAGAGAGCATGCATGTGGGGGGGGGCAGGGGAGGAGGAGAGGGAGAGAGAGAGAACCTTAAGCAGGCTCCATGCCTAGCACCGAGCCTGACACAGGGCTCCATCTCATGACCCTGAGATCACGACCTGAGCTAAAACCAAAAGTCCAACGCTTAACCGACTGAGCCACCCAGGCACCCCAAGAGTGAAGACATTTTTTGAATCTAAAGGAACAAAAATTGATTCCATACCGGCTGTGGGTAAAGTTCTGTGATAAAACCGAGGCGAATAAGATGTCGCTGCTCTCTTCACGCAACACAGTCTAGTAGGAAAGTTAAGACACGTATAGTACACAGGCCCACCTTTTGGTGTCTAAATCCCATTGCCAACTAAGAGGAACCTGGGATTCTTTGAGAAAGACCAAACCTCAGGTCTTTGGCAGGGAATGGAGAAGAGGAGTGACATTTCTATCACAGAAAGCAAGATCGAAGACCAGTGGTGTCCTGTCATGAAAACTTAGAACCAACTTGAAGGAAGGCACCCAAGGCACCAAGGTGAGAAAATCTGAGCATCAAAACCAATAAAGCACAACCTGAACGTCCACTGATGGGGGAACGGATACACAAAATGTGCTTTATACATACGACGGAGTCTTACTCAGCTGTTAAAGGAAGGAAATTCTGAGACCTACTACAACATGGTTGAACGTTATGCTAAGTGACATAAGCCAGTCACAAGAAGACCAATACTGTGTGATTCCACTTACAGGAGATACCAGAGTAGCGAGATTCATGGAGACACAGAGTGGAATGGTGGGCACAGGAGCTGGAGGATGGAGATGGGGGGGTCTTACGTCATGGCTACAGAATTGCAGTTTGTGATGATGAGAAAGTTCTGGAGATGGATGGTGCCCCATTCATCTGTTACATAACAGTGTGAATGTATGAATGCCACAGTGGCATTTCACCATGGTGTATTTTACCACAATTTTTAAAAAGTGGCGCCTGGCTGGCTCAGTCCATAGAGCATGTGACTCTTGATCTCAAGACTGTAAGTTCGAGCCCCACGTTGGGTGTAGAGATGACTAAAAAATAAATAAATAAATGGATGGACGCACGGATGAATGAATGAATAAATAAATAAAAAGGGATGATTATAGCCAAGAACGATGTGTCTGGAGATGGATGGTGAGGATTACATAACAATGTGAGTGTACTTCACCGCCACTCATGTGTACACTTAGAAATGATAAATTTATGCATATTTTACTGCAATTAAAAGGAAAAGAATCCTTAGAACTGATTATCACCAGGAAAGATGCTCTCTTAATCTAATAAATATACTGTAAGGGTAAAAAAAAAAAAGACTAATGACCATATCTGATCAAAACAAGGGGATTATACAAAAAACTGTGAGCAGAAGGAAAACGTGCGTGAATGGAAGGCATATGAACTTATGCTCACTCCCACCAGAGGCGAAAATAAGGGAATGTAATTCCAATACCTGTTTTCTCCGTCGTCATGGCCATGGGCAGCTAGCTCCATTCTGACACTATCTACCTGCAGACAGTGTCAGAATAGTGGCAGGTCCCACAGCTTAAGGGCTCAGTCCCACTGGGCTCCCCCTCCCTCTCCTCCCACCCTTCAACTGCAAGTCTAAGCTGTTCCCTGTGCTTCTGGTGCCTGGCTATTAATTGGAGGATCCCACAACTCCCTCCTTGGGTTGAATTAACTTGCCAGCAAGGCTCACAGAGCTGAAAGGAACATTTTACTTACTAGATTATCGGTTTATTATAGAAGAGTGTAACTCAGGAACCGTCGGATGACAGAGATGCAGAGGGCAAGGTACAAGGGAAGGGGTGTGGAGCTTCCACTACAGCTCCGAGCGCACCGCTGTCCTAGCCCCTCCAGGTACTCACCAACTCGGACGCTCTCTGACCCCCATCCTTTTGGGGTTTTATGGGGGCTTCATTACATAGGTATGATCGATGAAATCACAGGCCGTTGGCAATGGACTCAACCTCCAGCCTCTCTCCCTTCCCCAAAGGTCAGGAGACACGGGACTGAGAGTTTCGGCCTCCAATCACACATCTGTTTCCCCGGCAACCAGCCGCAACCAGCCACCAACCGTCGGGGCTTTCCAAAAATCCGCACACTGACGTAAACTCACGTGTGGCCGAGACGGGCTCGTCGGGAATATCAAGACACCTTATCGCTATTGTTACGAGATCCCCAGGGTTTTAGAAGCTCTGAGCCAGGTGTGGGGCCAAAGAGCAAATATGTATTTCTTTCTTAAAAATTTTTATTTATCTGAGTGGGGAGGAGCGGAGGGAGAGGGAGAAGCAGACATCCCACTGAGCATGGGACCCCGATGCAGCGCTCTACTGGGATCATGAACTTGAGCGGAAGGCAGACGCTCAACCGGACCACCCAGGCGCCTCCTAAATATGTATTTCTGATTATAAATCACAACATCACAGACATCTTCAAGGACAAGTCCTAGAGTTGAGTGTGTCTATGGGAGGGTCTGTCCAGGCAGAGCATGCAGCCAGGGGAAGAGCTGGAGGCAGGACCAAAGTGGTGTGGCTGAGGAGCGGCACAAGGCCCACTCGGCTGGAAGCAGGAGAGGGTCGTCTGAGAGTGAGAGATGAGGCAGAGAGCTCATCTCTGAATGGGTGGGTAGCGAGGAGGTGGGAAGCCAGGAGGTGGGACACGAGTTCCTGTGGGCACTTTGATCTGTGCGGACTTCTGCCTTAACGAAGCCAGTAAGGCTGTGGGGGCAGAAAGGAAATGCCATAAACTTAAAAAAATGCAAGCAAAGTGTCAGTGAAAACGTGACGCATCACAGACTCTCACACACAGCTGCCCTTGTGTACCCAGGTTCATCCAGTTTGGAGGGAAGTGCCTCGGAACACAGAGAAATTAAGTGTGTGCCTGCCCGCCCATCGTGTAGCAAGTTGATGCTTGCACGGGGACACAAAGAAATCTGTATGAGAAGGTACATCTTGTAGCAAAGTGCATTAGTCAGGCAAGGAACTGGCTCACGTGATTATGGAGGCTGAGAAGTCCCCAGATCTGCAGCCGGCGAGCTGGAGAACCCGGAGAGCGGGTGTTAAGCTGTAGGCGGAGGGCAGGAGAAGATGGACGTGCCGACTCACAGAGTCAGGCAGAAGTTCCGTCTTAATCAGTCTTTTTGTTCTATTCAGGTCTTCAGTGGATGGCATGAGGCCCACCTATATGTGGGAGGACAACCTGCTTTACTCAGTCTGCTCATTCAAGTGTTATTCTCATCAAAACACCACCACCCTTTCAGACACAGAACAATGTTCCACTAAATGTCCGGGGACCCGATGGCCCGGTCAAGCTGAGGCATGAAGTCAACTATCATATGAAGTATGGGTAGCAATACAGGTGCCCAACCCAAGGGGATTTATAATCAAAGTGTAGCAAAGGGAAAGCGTAAAGTATACTACTGACCAGAGCGCAAGGAAATTGTCCTCATATCATAATATGGATAGGATGGAAAACTAGAATTATGAGTTCACAAGGTAAAAAACAAAGCAAACTTGTTTTTACTGAGACTCTAGAATGAGACCACCACCCCCCACAAGGAAACCCCCAGCCATGAATTCATGATGATATTCAACGAAAAGAGAAAGTTCTTTTGTCCCTAAGATAATGCTTTGTCACCACTGATGGTAGCTATTGTTCCAACTCCGTACTTGGAATATGGACCATTAAGGGGAAATATGTGGACATTTATCTTGCCTTTCCTACAGAAATTGTATTTCAGGGTGACCAAATAGGCCCGAGTGAGGAGAAAACCCTCCACTTTACAGAGGACGCCTGCTAATAAATGTAGAAAAATCATAATATAGTCACCATTGTGCAAACTTGAACTTTCTTCTGTGTGACAAAGGAATTACGATTCTGGAATATACTGTCCTTTATTTCAAGTTGAGCTACTATGATGTTTGTACAATGCTTCGGGAAATTATATAAAAGGAAGCATGAAGCAAAAAAGGCAAAATGGTAATTGTTGAATGTAGGTGATGAGCTCATTAAATCATTCTCTGTACTTTTCTGAATAGTTGGCATTTTTCAGATATGGAAATTATTAGAGAGAGCGAGTGAGGCTCTTGGGAAGAAAAAATTCAGGAGTTTTGGGAATCACTTTATGTGCAAATGTCACCTCTGAACAGAAACTGGTGGGTATAATTCTTTTTTTTTAAAGATTTTGTTTATTTATTTGACAGAGATTACAGGTAGGCAGAGAGTCGGGCAGAGAGAGAGAGAGGGAAGCAGGCTCCTTGCTGAGCAGAGAGCCCGGTGCGGGGTTCGATCCCAGGACCCTGAGAACATGACCTGAGCCGAAGACAGAAGCTTAACCCACTGAGCCACCCAGGCGCCCCAAAAGGAATTCTTAGGATCACAAGTAGGCAGAGAGGCAGGCAGAGGAGGTGGGAGGGGGGAGGCAGGCTCCCCGCTGAACAGAGAGCCCAATGCAGGGCTCGATCCCAGGACCCTGAGAACGTGACCTGAGCCGAAGGCAGAAGCTTAACCCACTGAGCCACCCAAGTGCCCCGGTGTGCCGTGTTTTTATTGGGACTTGATCTCAAGGACATGGTCAGCTGCCCGCATAGCTGACCTGTCTCCAGTATATCCAAGGGCTAATCTTATACTGCTTGACCAAAGCCCTCGCCACAAATCCCATTGTTAGACTATCTGGCATGGCACAGTGCACCCAAGTAAACAAAATCACTCTTTTATCAGGCAGGACATTCTCAGGGTTTAGAGATCGTCTCCTGGGGGTTGGAGGGCAAAGACCAGATCCCTCTTTGGGCACGGTTAAATCTCTATGGTGCAATGCCCTTTCTTTGTAATCCATTCCGACAAGTGGGGTTACCTGCTCACCGTCAGAGAAGCACTCAGCCTCTGCACCCGCACAGCTGTGATGGAGAAATCCCACCTGGATGAACAGTGGGACAAGGAACGGAAACTGAGCAGAACAGAAGGGAGGAGTGGCACAGGTGAGCCCAGGAGTGAATTTAATGATGGCCCTCTGCAAGAGAATGTACAGTCCCACACTTTTCTCTGCTTGTCAGCGTCCCACACTTTTCTCCATTCGTCAAGGGTGGAAGCAAAGTGCTAGCTTGAGCCCACGTCTCTGGGGTCAGGCCGAGCTGGTCTCAATCTCATTCTCTGATTCAGTGCATGCAGGACCCCTAGGTGGCACACGTTTTCAGTTTAGGCAGCACAAAGGAAAAAAAAAAAAAAGGAATCCGAAAGATTAACAAACCTCATTCTTCTATCAAATTACATTTCCCGGTGAGGTACTGTTACAATGAAAACTGGCCTGCAGTTTGTGCAAAAGGTGTAAGTTCACCCTCTTTATTCGCTTTTTAAATCTTAGCCGTGGGAATGTTGTTGACATTTGGAAAAATAATCTATCCCGGAATAGGACAAAGTTCGATAGAGATGAGGCCAAGCCTTACAACAGAGGGGAGGAGAAGAAGGAGGGGCAGGCAGGGAGCTCCGAGTAGAGAGAAAAGTCTGGTTCACTTCGCCTCAGAGCTTTCCCTAAGGGCACTGGTGTATCCTGAAGGAGGGCAGAAGACCTTTCCGGTTTCCCAAGCCCATCCCAGGTGTTTTCAGGATTTCCATTCTCTTCCAGCCTTCCTTGGATAGGAAGCCACAGCCATGGGCGACTGTTTCATTTCTTCATAACGCAGACAAAAGCTTGGAAAGACCCAAACCTAACACCTGGGTTACTAAAGCCTTGGTGGGTACTTATTTTAGGCACAAGACTGAAATAATGAGAAGCCTTGTCATTAGTGATTTTGCTCTCTCTGTGCTCCCTTCCTCTTCTCTCATTCCTGAACGTTCCAGAACGTTCCTCCCAGGGATACTTTACTTATATAGACAAATATTTACTGAGCATCTATTAATGCCAAGCATTGGTGGGAGTGATGATGGGCAGACACAAGTGACAAAATAAACCAACTAGAAAAATACCAGCAGGTGGCCGTTGTTTCCAGGGGGAGTGAGACAGTGTTTGGGTTTTTCCCATGGTCAGAAATGGTCTCTTTAAGAACGTGACATTGAGGGGCGCCTGGGTGGCTCAGTGGGTTAGGCCTCTGCCTTCGGCTCAGGTCATGATCCCAGGGACCTGGGACCAGGCCCCACATCGGGCTCTCTGCTCGGCTGGGAGCTGCTTCCTCCTCCCTCTCTGCCTGTCTCTCTGCCTACTTCTGATCTCTCTCTGTCAAATAAATTAAAAGTTAAAAAAAAAAAAGTGACATTGAGGGGCGCCTGCCTGGCTCAGTTGGAAGAGCATGTGACTCTTGATCTTGGGGTTGTGAGGTCTGGCCCCATAGTGGGTGTAGAGATTACCTAAAATAAATTTTTAAAAAAGGTGACACTGAAATAGAGACTTGAAAGACAAGAATGAATCAGCAATTAAGAACTTCTGTGGGAAAAGAAAAGGGAAGCGACCTTTGACTTGATGAAGAAGCCCTGACTTGCCCCAGAAAGTGTGCAAGCAGCTAAGGCAAACTGAGCTGGCTGAGACGAGACTTCTGAGTGTCTGAAACAGAAATTAATCTCCTTTATAGGAAAATTAAGAAAGTCCTCTCCATGAGGAGGGAAGGCAGGTTACAGAACAGGGCCCTGCTCTACTGAAACCCACCAAAAAGGCTCCAGGGTCTTCCTCCAAGACTTGCCCTAGTGGGGACCCATATAATTTTCAGCAGAGTGAAGAGGTCGTGGGCAGGGACTCTGACATCAGAGGGATAAGGCTTTGACCCCTGGGTGTGTGACCTTGGCCAAAAATTTAATAAATTGGAGCCTCTGTTTCCTTGTCTCTAAAAGGGGGTATAATGAACCCTCCCACTGAGGGAAGCCAGGAGGGCTTGATGCAATGGTTTGGCACCCAGGACCCCCCAGCGTGAGGCATGGCCATACATCAAGGGTCCTTGGCGTGGCCTGGGAGAATTGCTCAGTGGGATAAGCAGGGTTCCCTTTGGTAACCCAAGGGTAGGGTTAGGAAAGGAGTAAGGAATGGCTTCACTGTCTGGTGGGCTCTTTTCCAGCAATTCCTAGCAAAGGACAAAGGACACTACGTCAAGCTGCTGGTTTTGTGACTGGCTACGTAACTGCTTAAGGGGAAACCTAACTCTATGGGAAGCTGCAATTTAACAGAATCATTTGTAATTGTTTAAAAATAAACCATTTCCCCACACCAACATGGAAACAGCCAGCATAACAGGCAATGCAGGTGGCTGGCGACCATCTACAGCATTCTGATTTCCATGGGTTGTCAAGATAAACTAAAAGAAAAGGGGAGAGTAAGCCCATCATTTTTTTTTTAAGTAAATAGGTAGATATATTTTATTTGTCCAGAGTAAATGTCAATTTATTTCTTTATTTGGGACACAATAGGTCAGAATTCCAGTGCTGGTTGGGTAGCCTTGGGCAAGGAGCTTAACCCTTGCTACCCAAGGTGTGGTCCCCCTGTCAGCAGTAGAGGGTCACTTGGCAGAAACCTTCAGGCCCTATCCCAGATTTGCTGAATCAGAGCCTGTATTTACAGGAGCTCCAAGTGATTTTAGGCACCCGAGAGCTGGGGAAGCATTCGTTTTATTGCATACCTGAAACTAACGTAACACTGTATTTTTTAACTAACTGGAATTATTATCATCATCGTATTTTTTAAAGTAAGCTCTACACCAAACGTGGGACTTGAACTCACAACCACAAGATCAAGAGTCATAGGGTCTCCCTAATGACCTAACTCCTTAATTAGCTGGAATTAAGTGAAACCTTAAAAAGCAAAAAAAAAAAAAAAAAAAAAAAGAAGAAGAAGAAGAAGACTGGGGAAGCATTGATTTAACATCTCCAAGTGTCACTCTCTTAAGAGAGGGGCCGAAGTGGCTTTTAAACAAATTAAATATAAATATAACTGGCTTTTTTTTAATTTGCCAAGTCATTCTCACCAATTTATTCTTCCAAATAAGCTTTCAAATCCTTTGTCAGCATTCCACAAAAACAAAACAAAACACCACTGGAATTCTCATTAGAACTGCATTAAATAATTTGAGAAATGGTATCTTTATACTATTTATTCTTCCTATCCAAGAACATGGGCTGTTTCTACATTTATTCAGTCTTTTTATTTTTTATTCAAGTATAAGTTAATACGCAGTGTTATATCAATTTCAGGTGTACAATATAATGACTCAACAATTCTCTAATTATTCAGTGCTCATCATGATGAAAATATGGAATACTGCAAATTTGCATGTCATCCTTGTGTAGGGGTCATACTAATCTTCCCTGTATAGTTCCAATTTTAGTGCTGCCAAAGTAAGCAATAAATTTAATCAGCTTTTTAACAATTAAAAATTAAGTGGGGGGGCACCTACCTGGCTCAGTCTTGGAGCATGTGACTCTTGATCTCAGGGTTTTAAGTTTGAGTGCCATGTTGGGTGCAGAGATCACTTAACAAAATCTTTTTTTTTTTTTTTTTAAGATTTTATTTATTTAAGGGAGAGAGGAAGAGGGAGAGGGAAAAGCAGACTCTCTGCTGAGCAGGGAGCCCAATGTGGGGCTCAATCCCAGCACCCTGAGATCATGACCTGAGCTGAAGGTAGACACAACAGACTGAGCCACCCAGGTGCCCCAAATTTAAAAAAATCTTAAAAAAAATTAAGCGGGGGACGCCTGGGTGGCTCAGTTGGTTAAGCGGCTGCCTTCGGCTCAGGTCATGATCCCAGTGTCCTGGGATCGAGTCCCACATCGGGCTCCTTGCTCGGCAGGGAGCCTGCTTCTCCCTCTGCCTCTGCCTGCCTCTCTGTCTGCCTGTGCTCGCTCACTCTAACAAATAAATAAATAAAATATTAAAAAAAAAAATTAAGCGGAACAGAAAGTGAAATGAAAAGCAAAATGCTCCTCCATCCTCCAACCCCTCCTCGTCCCACAACACCCTACAACTCCTGACCCCCACAAGCCACTTTCTGAACCTTCTCCAGCTTGGCCCGGTACTGGGTCTTTCTCCTTTGCAGGTGGGCAACCACCACACTCTAGGCATTATTTGCCTTGAGTTTGGGGGGGCGGGTAGGAGTAGAAAATCACCCTTCCCTCCTATAAGCCAACATGCTCCTCAAAAAAATCCTCACTCTGATCAGGCTGACAGGTCCCTCCCTTTCTCCTATTAAGCTCACAGGAGGGCATAGCTACAGGTCAAAACTGGTCCAACCACCTCTTAGCAAGTTATGAGGGGAGAATGAATGTTAAGGTCTTGGGGCATCTGCATGGCTCAGTAGGTCAAGTGTCTGCCTTTGGCTCAAGTCATGATCTTGGGAGTCCTGGGATGGAGCCCTGTGTTGGGCTTCCTGCTGAGCAGGGAGAGTCTGCTTCTCCCTTTCCTCTTCCCTCCGCTCATGTTCTCTCTCTCTCAAACAAATAAATAAAACATTAAAAAACAAAAACAAACAAAAAACCCCCAAAGAATGTTAGGGTTTTGTCACATGTCACTGCTATTCTTGGTTTGGGGCTTCAGCTGATACTCCCGGACAGGAGTCTGTTACAGTCTTCCAAATCTGGCAGTGGGTGTATGGACCCCAGAGACCTGATCTGCCTCAATGATCATTTCATGGTCAGTTCCTTCAGTATGACTGTGACATGACTGAGATAGGACTTCCCTTCATGTGGGCCAGCCCAGCTGCTCTAAAGGGAATCAACCAGCATCTTGGGATTCCATGACTACTTAGATACCTCCCATCTTTCTCTAGTTTTAAGAGTCTTGGCATTTTGGCCCAGCCTAAAATTTGAGGTTCTCATCCATCATCTCAATTAATGAACAATAAATGGTTTATACTCAGCTACTTTCTATGTAAAATGATCTAGTACCAATTCCGTGTGTGTGTGTTGGGGGCAGGTGCTCCCCACGCTGTTCAACAGGTATCTGGACACCAGCTGGGTGTCCTACAGATTGACTCAGTTCTGACAGTATCTACCCAGAGAGAGCATCAGATGCCACAGGTGAAGGCCTCAGTCCTATATGACTGTCTCCTCACCCCCCGCCCCCCGTAGCCTCGGGAGCCGATCGTAAGTCCAGTTTATCACCTGGGCTTCTGACTGACCAGCTATAGACTGGAGGTTCCAATGACCCCCTCCTTGGGCCTGATTAATTTGTTAGAGTAGCTCAATGAACTTAAGAGGAACATGCTACTTACTGGATTTCTGGTTCAATATAAGAGGATGTAACTCAGAAACAGCCAGGTGGAAGAGATACACAGGGCAAAGCTTGGGGAAAGGGTGTGGAGTTTCCATGCCCTCTCCAGGGGGTCACTCTCTTTAAATCTTCACGTGTTCACCAGCCCACAAGCTCTCTCAACCAGTCCTTTTAGGTTTTTATGGGGACATCATCGGATAGGCTTGAATGATTAAACCACTGGCCACTGGTGATTGATCCAAAGTCCAGGCCTTCTCCCTAGTGTAGGTCAGGGACTTCTAGCTCTAACCCCCTAATCACATGGCTGGTTCTCAGGCAGCCAGTTCCCATCTTTAGGTGCGTCCAAAAGTCACCTCATTAATGCTCTTAACACTTAGGGAATTCCAAGGGCTTAAGGAGCTCTGGGCCAGACCTGGGAGAAGACTAAACATCAATTCACTCACAGTATCATACTTGACACAAATATCCTTTCCTTAGCAAAACGCAGAACTGAGGAACATGAGCAGCTTGAATTTTCTTCTGATACCAATTAATTTATTCATCAAATATTTATTAAGGGTTTACTCTGTGGCAATGCTCTGCTGGCACTCGAGAGAGATTTAATGATGACCAGGCGAGGTCAAAGTCGAAGAAAGGCACCCTTATGAGATGGCTTTCAATTATTTTTAATGCTGGAGGAAAAAACTCTGAGAGCTAAAAAGTTTACCTTAGTCTTGTTGAAAGTAAACAGAGGCATATTAAACATTTTTAGACCTTCAGCAAAAATCGACTGGAATCAAACAGCATCCAATCTAGCAGATGGAAGCCCTGACCCCACAAAATGGAAGACTTTTATAGTCAGAAGGGAGCAGGAAGAAGGAAGTTATACTAGACAAAAAAGCGGGTTGGTTACTGCAAGGTCACTTTCCTTTTAGGAGACGAAGGGGGCCTGGCAGGCGGACTGCCTAGCTAGTGCTGACCCTGACTGGTTTGAGAGTCCCTTTCTGGGAGAGCCAAAACTGGAGTTCGTTAAGTCTCGGTTTGGTGATGTGGGGTATAACATAAGCACCCCGATTTGGGGCTGGGTGCCTTGTTTGTAAGTCCCAGCCAAAGGTGAATCTTATATCTTGCAAAAGTTTGCTTAGTAGTATTTTTAATAGTGAAGCATTTTTAAAAGCTATAATAATTTTGGAAAAGTTAACACAGTGCATGAACACGGCAAAGTCAAAAGGCTCTAAAGGGGACATGGGTAAAGGTCAGGGTCTCCCTCTTCTCCTACCCCTATCCCCGGGTCCCTCCCCCAGGGCTGGTAGCTGAAGTCTGGACTTCAGGCCCCAGTGGGACCTTCTAGCCAGCTCTCCTTCTTCCTCAGTCCTATCTGAGCTCTTTGGACCAGAGGATCTTGGCTTGCTGGACAAAGAGAGTAGGGGAGAAGACAAGCCCCCAATCCCCATGTGAGGCCTTGAGTTCTCATACCCAACCAGTTGTTTGGAGTACAGGTAGAAGTCACTCATTCTCAAATGCTTACTAATTGCCAGACACTGATCTGGACATTTTGAAAACACCAGCCAGTACGATAGACAGGAGTCTCTGCACTCATGAGAGCCTACATCCTAACATGGGAGGATGGAGTGAGAAATAAACATCATAAGTAAATTATGTGAATGAGCCACCCCTCCTTGTTGGAGATGGAGAGCTGGGGATGGGTGGGTTGATGAGGGCCTGGTGTGAGAACCAGGGCAAAAAATCCTCCTTCTCGAGACTCTTAACAGCAAACGAAAGAGCTTTAAGCTGGGAAGTGCAAGTACCCTTTTTCCTTAATCATCTACAGTGCAAGGGATTTGTGGCCACCATCCATGCCTCTAATATGAACAAACGATCCCGAACGTTGTTCTACAGTGCTTTCCTTCAATGACAAAAATGAAACAGGCCTCGCAACACAGGGGTTCAGTGAGTCACCCGTTTTTGGGCTCCAAGCAGTGCTCTGCACTACCACTCCTGGACAAGGAGCCATCTCTGGTTTCCAGGAAGCCTCCTTGCGGCCAGTGGGTTGGAGCAGAGAGAGAAGGACCAGCAGAATCCCCGATGAGCGCAGAGCCAGACGTGAGGGCTCAATGTGGGGACTCGACCCCAGGACCCTGAGGTCATGACCTGAGCCAAAGTCCGACGCTTAACCAACTGAGCCAAGCGGGCGCCCCTGACCTGAGCCATTTTTAAGTACTCAGTTTAGTGGTACCAAGTGCATTTGTACTTGTGTGGGTATAACCGCCATCCCTCTCCAGATCTCTTCTCATATTGCAAAACTGAAACTCTGTATCCATTTAATAACAGCTCCCCCTTCCCCCACCCCTGGCCCCGGGGCACCCTACTTTCTGTGTCTACGACTTGACTACACTAGGTCCCTCCAACAGGTAGAATCATACAGTATTTGTCACTTTGTGTCTGGCCTATGTCACTCAGCAGAATGAGAGGTACCTTCATGGTTCATTCATGCTGTAGCAAGTGTATGGATTTCCTTTCTTCCTTTTTATGACCGAATAGTATTCCACTGTGACTTACTTATGCCATGTCGTGTTTACCCCTTGCATCTGTCCATGGGGAGGTTGACTCCAACTTTTGGCTACTGCACACATAGCCGCTGCTGTCACCATGGGTGTACAGATTGCTGTGCGGGTCCCGTTTTCAGTTCCTCTGTGTATATGCCCAGAAGCGGAGTCGCCCTCCTTGCTTTCCTTAATTACAGACGAAATGACTCTGTTGCAAGAGAAAGTCAGGATGGATAGGTCATCTGTTGGATGTTTGCCACCAGTTTGGTGACCCAGCTGAAGCCCTCTCATTTAAAGAGAGAGAGAGGGATGTACCTTCTCGAAGATTCACAGAAAGTCCCACCTATGGAGATACTTTCGAACACACCTCGTTTCTGGTGTAACTATTTATGCTCTGCGAGTGTGTGTGTGTCCAGAAACTGCACCCAGCCTAGAGCCACAATCTTTTTTTTTATTTATTTATTTATTTATTTATTTGACAGACAAAGATCACAAGTAGGCAGAAAGAGAGAGAGAGATGAGGAAGCAGGCTCCCCGTCAAACAGGGAGGCCGACGCGGGGCTCGATCCCAGGACCCTGAGATCATGACCTGAGCTGAAGGCAGAGGCTTTAACCCACTGAGCCACCCAGGCGCCCCTAGCCACAATTTTATTACGCGCTTTGAATACCCACAGCACAGCTGCATCCAACAATTTCAACACCGAGAACCTAACACCCCTTCACCGGAGATATATTCTTTCACACAATCTCTTGCCTTAGCTTTCTGTAAAAGATCAGGTTCCAATCAAGTGGCAGAACAAAGAAAGGATGGTGACCTAAAGAAATAAGCACTTAAAGTGTCTGAAATGGAGTAAATAAAAAGCAGAACAGCAGCTCAACGGGGAACAGGAAACACCTAGCAATTTGCAGACTTATGGAGACGGTGAACACAGGAAGGTGTGCTCATTTGCACGAATAATCAAAGTAATGGAAATTAAATAAGATTTTAGGGGCACCTGGGTGGCTCAGTCATTAAGCATCTGCCTTTGGCTCAGGTCATGATCCCAGGGTCCTGGGATTCAGCCCCACTCCCCCTGCTTGTATTCCCTCTCTCGCAAGCTCTGTCAAATAAATAAAATAAAATCTTTAAAGAAAATAAGATTTTCTTTTTAAGCTCTGACTGGTAGATAAAGAGACTGGTCCTACAAAGGTCTGGTGAGGCTTCAGGGAAACACTGAGGGTGGGAATGAAAATAAGAGTAACCTTTTTTGTTTTTTAAAGAAGGGATTTTTCCTTTTTAAAGATTTATTTACTTATGGGGCACCGGGGTGGCTGAGTTGGTGAGGCGACTGCCTTCAGCTCAAGTCATGATCTCAGGGTCCTGGGATTGAGACCCATGTCAGGCTCCCTGCTTAGTGGGGAGCCTGCTTCTCCCTCTCCCTCTGCCTCTGCCCCTTCCTCCTGCTCATGCTGTTCTCTCTCTTTCTCTTTTTCAGAGATAAAATAAATACAAAATCTTTAGAAAATTATTTAAAAATGATTATTTATTTGAGAGGGAGAGTGCAGGAACAGGTGGAGGGACAGACTGAGAAGGAGAGAGAGAATCCCAAGGAGACTCCCCACTAAGGGCAGAGCCAGACATGGGGCTCGATCTCACAACCCTGAGATCGTGACCTGAACTGAAATCAAGAGTCGGTTGCTCAACTGACTGAGCCATCCAGGTACCCCAATGCAACCTTTTCCAAGTACAATTTGGCAAAAACATACGGCTCAGCATGTACACTTGCAGGAATTCGTATTTCAGAGACATTTTGCAAGTTCATAAGAAAATACGCAGTATCTGTTCTACCAGCAAATCATGGGAAACACCCATAAGTCTGTCCATAGGTGTAATGGGCTGACACATTCCCCCCAAAGGATAAGGTAAGCCCAAGCCATTAGTACCTGTGAACATGACCTTTTTGGAAATACGGTCTTCGCAGATTTAATTAGTTATCATGGTATCATACTGGATTAGAGTGGGCCCTAAATCCAGGGGCTGGTGTCCTTATGAGAAGAGAGGACACACAGACATACACACAGGGAAGAAAGCCATGTGACCACACGCAGAGATTGGAGCGAAGTAGCCACAAGCCAAGAAATGCCTGAAGCCATCAGAAGATGGAAGAGGCAAGGAAGTGTTCTCCCCTAGAAACTCTGGAGGAATCACAACTCGGGTGACACCTTGATTTTAGACCTCTGTCCTCCAAAGCTATAGAAGCGTAAATTTCTGTTATTTTGACCTACCCAGTTTGTGGTGATTCGTTATGGTAGATGTAGGAAATTGATACAAAAGGGATCAAGTCAATAAACGATGGTATATACACATGACTGGGGATGGGAGTGAGACCCTCACGCTATTCCTTATTATGTTCTGGTTTTTGAACTACATGAATATAGTTCCTTTTAAAAAATAAAATAAGAAGTGCCTGGGTGGCTCAGTCATTAGGCATCTGTCTTTGCCTCAGGTCATGATCCCAGGGTCCTGGGATCAGGTTCCTTGCTCAGTGAGAAGCCTGCTTCTCCCTCTCCCACTCCCCCAGCTTGTGTTCCCTCTCTCACTGTGTCTCTGTCAAATAAATAAACTCTTAAAAAATTTTAAATAAAGGACGCCTGGGTGGCTCAGTTGGTTAAGCAGCTGCCTTCGGCTCAGGTCATGATCCCAGCGTCCTGGGATGGAGTCCCACATCGGGCTCTTTGCTTGGCAGGGAACCTGCTTCTCCCTCTGCCTCTGCCTGCCACTCTGTCTGCCTGTGCTCGCTCGCTCTCTCTCTAACAAATAAATAAATTAATTTAAAACATCTTAAAAAATTTTTTTTAAATAAAATTCAGATAATAAATATGGTTCTATTTCTTTATAACCTAGTTATTTGAGCTTTATTTATTGTGCTTTATATTTTAAAAAGACTTATTTGAGAGAGAGAGAGCAAGAGAGTGTGTGCATGCATGTGTGTGTAAGAGCAAGGGGAGGGCAGAGGGAGAGGGAGAGAGAGAGGGAGAGAGAGTCCTAAGCAGACACCTTGCTGAGTGTAGAATCCGATGTGGGGCTGGAACTTACCCTGAGATATGACCTGAGCTGAAATCAAGAGTCAGACACTTAACTGAGCTACTCAGAAACCCCAACTGTTTTTTGCCCTTTAAAGCCAAAGTAATAGTGGGCATTTATACTGATTCTGTTTTATAAAATTTTGAGCTAGAAAGAGGTAAGAGACTGCCCAGTGTAGTAGGCAGAATAATGGCTCCCAAAGATGTCTACATCTTAATCCCCTGAACCTATGAATATATTAGGTTACGTGTCAAAGGGGAATTTAGGCTGCTTATCAGCTGACCCTAAAACAAAAAAGATGACTCCAGATGAGCCGGATCACTATAATCATGAAAGTAGGCCCAATGCCATCCCTTTAAAAATCAGAGAGGGAGGCAGGAAAGTCAGTGTCAGAGTGATTCGATGTGACAAAGATTCAATTGGCCATTGCTGCCTTCGGCTTTGAAGATGGAGGAAGCGGCCAGGAGCAAAGGCAGGCAGGCAGCCTCTAGATACCGGAAAAGACAAGGAAATGGATTCAGTCTAAGAGACTCTCAAAAAAGAACATGGATCTGCTGACATCTTGATTTTGGCCCAGTGGGATCCCCATCAGACTTCTGACCTCCAGAAATGTAAGAGAGGAAGGTGTGTTGTTTTAAACCAACAAGTCTGTGGTAATTTGGAATTTGTGGTAATGCCTTAGGAAACAGACATCTTTTTTTTTTTTAAAGGTTTTATTTATTTATTTGACAGACAGAGATCACAAGTAGGCAGACAGGCAGGCAGAGAGAGAGGTGGGGAAGCAGGCTCCCTGCTGAGAAGAGAGCCCGATGTGGGGCTTGATCCCAGGACCCTGAGATCATGATCTGAGCCGAAGACAGATGCTTTGACCCACTGAGCCACCCAGGCGCCCAGGAAACAGACATCTTGTTAACTCCTCCTTTTCCAGAGGAAGAAACTGAGATCCAGGAACACCAGAGAGAAGAACCAACACTCAACCCCAGATCTCTTGGGTAATAGGGTGTTTTCACTACAAACTGTGTCACACAAATAATAAGTAAGATAAACATACTTTCAAGTCAAACATGTTTTGTTACAATTGACTTCTCTGAAACATTTAAAATATGAATTGTTCTTTGAAAAATTCAGCCTTTTAGCATTTCTGGAACATTTCTCATCTTAAAAACAAAAATAAACAATAAGGGGCGCCTGGGTGGCTCAGTTGGTTAAACGTCGACTTTTGGCTCAGGTCAGGATCCCAGGATCGTGGGATCGAGCCCCACATTGGGCTTCCCGCTCAGCAGTGAGCCTGTTTTTCCCTCTCCCTCTGATGTTCCCCTTGCTTGTGCTCTCTTGTCTCCTGTCAAATAAATAAATAAAATCTTTTAAAAAATTAAACAATAAGGATATTCCATACTCACTCTCAGACCAATTTATTAAGAACCATTTTTTCACCCAGTTGATCTGCTTTGACTTATTATCTTCCTTGGTAAAACTGGACTAGTTTTCTCACTTCAAATCGATTCAGGGTTTTCAGTCCCGTGCACATGAAGAGCTTCGCAAGAAGAAAACCCGATCATGCCACTCCGTGTACAGTTAATGCATGTGTAACAGGGTTGCTCTAAATTTAAATCCCTGTTCACTGTCAAGAGTAATAAAAAGATTGCTTCTGGCATTAATGTGGTTCTGAGCCCTGTTCTCTAAGGCACTGAAAGGTTAACAGAAAGCACATGTTGTAAGAAAACTGTGAGGGGGAAAAAAGAGTCCTGAGCAAGTGGCATATGAAGGAAGATTACTGTTATTTTGTGAAGGGGGGGGCACCCGGCTGGCTCAGTCAGTGGAGCTTGCAACTCTTGATCTCAGGGTTGTGGGTTCAAACCCCACACTGCATAGAGAGTAATTAAAAATAAAATCTTAAAAAAAAAGATTCGTTATTTTTGGACAGTTTGGTAAAACCAAACATATCCTACAGACCTTAGGTACCCAGTGTGTGTTTTGTTTGAATCAAGACTCACGGGAATCTTATGGTGGTATTTAGTTACTTTAATCATGGTTAATATGCAAAATTAGAGTACTCAAGCAAGGACAATGATAAGATGTTATTTTAGACTTTAAAATAAATTCCATGGTATTGTTGAAGGGTGCTGGCCTAGAATTCAGAAAATTTGGGTTCAAGTCTGGGTTTTACCCTTTGGAGGCTATGACCACCTCGAGTCTTAATCCCCAATTTAAAATATTTTATTTATTTATTTGACAGAGATCACAAGTAGGCAGAGAGGCAGGCAGAGAGAGAGGAGGAAGCAGCCTCCTTGCTGAGCAGAGAGCCTGATGTGGGGCTCAATCCCAGGATCCTGGGATCATGACCTGAGCTGAACACAGAGGCTTAACCTACTGAGCCACCCAGGTGCCCATTAGTCCCCAGTTTATAAAATGGGAATTATGAAATCATCCCGGCCTTCTAACAGGTGCTTGTGAGTACAGCATGGAATAAGGAGCATGAGAACAATTCACAGACTCTACTCTAGGAGCCAAGAAAAAGCCCTGTGCAGGAGGGGCAAGCTAGGAGTAGATGCCCATCCCACAAGGGCCACTGGTGCAGATGCCTTCACATGTGGAAATCCTGCCCTCACTGGCACAAGAAAAGTACAGATCTATGACCAAACAAGCAGTTTCTTGTGGAAGTTGCTGAGCAAGTCAGGTCCTTGCACTGGAAATCCTGCTGCTGTACTGGCCTGACTTTGCCAGTAATAACCTGGGCCTCTCATTCTACTACCTGGCTATGGTTTCTTCCTTAGGGTGACCTTCCCCTCATACGTGGTGTTAGGATGCTTTAACAAGTGAGCAAAACTCATCTAGAAATGGCTTAACTGATGAAGAAGAGGTACATGAAGAAGAGTTCTGGAGATGGGTGGTTCCAACTGGTTAATCAACAGGCTAGAAGATGCCATCTTTCAGCCTGACCACCCTCGGCTTGTTTTACTGAGTTTAGCTCAGGTCATATTTGCAAGACGGTTGTCATAGGACATCCAGAAACTGACCAATTCTTCATTTTGCAGATCTTTTTTAAAGAAAGGGAACATTTCCCAGAAGCCTCCAAATGCATGCTCCTCATGTCTCACTGACCAGGACTGGTTAGGTGCCAGGCTTACCCCTAAACTCATCACTGACCTACAGAATGGGGTGACCCTGGCTGGTTTAGACAATCAAGATTTCCTATTTCCTCCAGTCACAGGGGAGGACAGACTCAAACAAAATCTGGGCAGTTGGGCTGGTGATCAACAGTGCCTGATGGAACTGGAAAATATTTTTTTTTTTTT